>JAJKFL010000009.1:5045000-5060244 GCA_021186555.1 Reticulitermes speratus
CTACATACATACAAACATACATACATACATACATACATGACATACCTACATACATACATACATACATACATACATACCATACATACATACATACTACATACCATACACATACATACATACATACACATACAACATACATACACTACATACATACATACATACACATACATACATACATACATACATACCTCCCAACATACAATACATACATACATACCTACATACATACCTACATACATACATAGCATACATACATACATACTACTACTACATACATACATACATACATACATACATCCCATACACTACATACCTACATACCACCATACATACATACATACATACATACATACATACATACATACATACCTACATACATACATACATACATACATACATCTACATACATACATACATACCTACATACATACATACATACCATACATACTACCATACATACATACATACATACATACATACATACCTACATACAACATACATACCTACATACATACATACATACCTACATACATACATCATCTACATACCTACATACATACAAAATACATACATACATCATACATACATACAACATACCTACATACCTACATACATACAACATACATACCCTACTACATACATACATACCTACATACCTACATACATACATACATACATACTAACATACATACATACCTACACATACATACATACATACATACATACAGACCCATACCTACATACATACATACATACATACCTACATACATACCTACATACCTACATACATACATACATACATACCTACATACAACCTACATAATACATACAACATACAACCTACCAAATACATACATACATACTTACATACATACAAGACATACCTACATACCACCCCATACATACATACCTACATACATACAACATACCTACATACCTACATACATACATACATACCACATTCATACTACACATACATACCTACAACATACTACATACATACCATACATCCACATACCTACATACATACATACATACATACATACAAAAAAAAAAAAAAAAACCAACAAACACAAACCCTCCATCACCCAACCCTACCCTACCACCACCCATCCACCTACCACCATAACACCCCACCACACCCCACAAAACCCCAACCCCACACCCCCAACAACCAAAAACCAACAACAACCACAAAATCTCCACCCATACCAAAAAATAAAACCCCCCAAACCTCCACACACTCAACTACCCTATCCACCCAGAAAACATATTTGATCAAGCACCCCACAACAATGCAATCATCCCCAAAAACCGTAAAAACCGCCCAAAAACAAGCATAAAATCTCACACAACCGCTCCCCAGCCGACTAAACACCTGATGAACCCCATTAAAGTACAGCGCACAACCAGCCCAGAAGGGAAAACAACACAATCTCCGCAAATGAGATAGTAAATAGTTTTCCGTGACCGGACATTGCCGGAGAAATGGTTAGGGATAATCATCTAAAATTAAACTCTGAATAACGCAGGGAAAAAGATTTGATGCTCACCCCAATGAGGTAATAAATCCCATCATGTGTGCCACTTATTCTTTCCTCTCCTCATTCCATACAATTGTGGATTTAAGGAACTTTAAGTAAGAGAAAAAAGCTTCAAGAATTTCTTGCCGCAACGTTAGCCAGACTAACCGCTAATTCTTGCCGAATAATCCACTGGCTTTGATCAGGATAAAATTAATGTCCAGCTAACGCCATCCAAGATGTCACAATCACCGAATTCATCAATAATCGTTGTGCGAACTGCTATACGTCAAGAGTCCCAATTGGATCCTGCTGTCTGTAATAAAAATATTGCAGTCCTTGTTTCTAGGTATTTGTGTTGTTCCTCTATCTCCTCTAGTGCTTTCACTATGGCCAGTTGCTCAGCCTGGTTTGTTTGAGCATCTGTCGTCCAATTTGAATGTCAGTTGTTTCGTCAGTTCGTTTCCTGTGAAGATAGCTACCCCTGACCCTACTCCATGTTCGCTTTACTTCCGTCAGTGTATATTTGCATCGTGACTTCTTTATGCCCTTCTGTTTCCAATAATCGCACTGTGTCTGCTGGATGAGGCCAGTTCTTCGGTTCGACTTTCCCGTCGATATTGGACTGTATTCCTTTCCCTTTCGTTAGGTCATATAATTTAGCCGCCTCCTCCACCTTTATTATGATTGGTGTCAGACCTGTGAGGATGCATAAGGCTTCACTAGACGTCGTGCGGAATGCCTTTGCGATTTTGATGTTAATGAGTCGTTGTACTCTTGTGTAAATTAACCTATTGCATGCGTGTTTCATAGCTTTAGCCCACACAGGTGCTCCATACAGCAGTAGTGGTAGTATTGCTCCTTTGTACATGGTCTTTAGTGCTTCATGATTCAAGCCCCAATTTAATTTTGCTGATTTTGATAGTGAATGGATAAGTTTAGAACATCTTTCGGCTGCGTATTTTATGTGTTCTTTAAATGTGAATTTACTGTCTATAATAATTCCTAAATATTTCATAGTGTTAACTTGTTCCAGTGGTCTAATTATTTAAGTAAATTTTGACGTTTCTCTCTTCTCTCCGCTTTCTTCTTGAAATTAACCATAACTTTTGAATTTTCTTCGTTAAATAGGATTTTGTGTTTTTAGCCCATGTTGCTACTTTCGACATCTCCAGGTTTTGTAAAGTTTTCTGCTTCACTTCTGGTTTCCCCTTTAACTGCTAATATAAAATCATCAGCAAACGCTATTGTTCTAGTTCGATTGGTATATTCCAGGTTTTAGAAGAGAGTTGTACTGGATATTCCAAAATCCGGGCCGCAACAGGAACCTTGCGGACATCCTTTGGTTGCTTCCCTTTCGAGTGATCCGTTTTTTCGTTGCCATGGTCACTATTCTTTGGCTAAGGTAACTTTTTTGAACGTTGTACAAATTCCATGTATGTATGTATGTATGTATGTATGTAAGTATGTATGTATGTATGTATGTATGTAAGTAATGTATGTATGTATGTAGTATGTATGTATGTATGTATGTAAGTATGTATGTATTATGTATGTATGTATGATGTATGTAATGTATTGTATGTATGTATGTATGTATGTATGTATGTATGTATATATGTATGTATAATTGTATGTATGTATGTAATGTATGTATGTATAATGTATTAAGTATTAGTACTATCTATGTATGTATTTATGTATGTATATATGTATGTTATGTATATAGTATGTATGTAAGTATGTATGTATAATATGTATGTATGTATGTACGATATCTATGTATGTAGTATGTATGTATATATGTATGTATGTATATAATGTATGTATGTATGTATGTATGTATATATGTATGTATGTATGTACGTATGTAATGTATGTATGAATAGATTAAGTATAGTATGTAAGTATGTATGTAATTATATATGTATGTATGTATATATATGTATGTAATGTATGTATGTATAATGTATTATGTATGTATATATGTATGTATGTATGTATATATGTATGTATGTAATTACGTATTATGTATTAGTATGTATGTATGTAGTAATGTATTATTAAGAAGTGTATATAATGTATGTATGTATGTATGATAATATGTATTATGATGTAACGTACATGTATGATATGTATTAAATATGTATGTAATATTAGTATGTATGTATGTATGTACATTTTATTTATACACTTCTGATACAACTTGTATTTTTGCTTCTGGAAAAATTTGTATTTTTATTTCTTCCCAAATTCTTTTTCATACATCTTCTGGTAATATTTAAGTATATTCTTCTTCTGATTTTGTTTTATTTACATTTCTGGATCTTTTTGTATTTATACTGCTCCTTGATCTTTGCATTTCATTCATTCATTCTCTGTTCTCTCTTACGACAGGTCCATAGCCTATTCCAAAGTGAGTTCCACAGATGGCGATCTAGTGCTTCCTCTTTCAATTTCCAGTATCCTCTATAATTTCCTTAAGCTCAGCCAGTGGCTGGTTACTTCTTCTTCCTCGTCTTCCCATCACTTCTATCCCTTCCTTCTAACTTTTCCTTCAATCACATGTTTCAGAAGGCAGTTTCTACGCAAGATGTGACCAATCCAGTTAGCCTTCTTCTTCTTTTTATTCATTCATTCTGTAGTCTGTCTTACGACAGGTCCATAGCCTATTCCAAATTGAGTTTCCACAGATGGCGATCTAGTGCTTCCTCTTTCAATTTACAGTATCTTCTCCTTTCCTTAAGGTCATCCAGTAGCTGCTTACGTCTTCTCCCTCGTCTTCTCTTCATTTCTGTCCTTACTTCTATCTTTCCTTCAATCACTTTTCAGAAGGCAGTTTTCTACGCAAGATGTGACCAATCCAGTTAGCCTTTCTTCTTTTTATTGTATGTACGATATTCCTCTCCTCCTTAACTCTGTGTAATACTTCTTCGTTTCTCACACGATCGGTCCAACTGATCTTCTCCATCCTTCTCCAGCACCACATTTCGAAACTTTCAAGGTATTTTTTGCATTTATACAGGGTATGCACAAAAGAATGGTGCGGTTTCCCTTTATTCACCATTGAAACCGCACCATTCATTTATGTATAACCTTGTACTTACTTAAAACGATTTTGTTTATTTTCCTTCTTTTATAAACTTGCGTATTTTCAGAGATCACAGCGGAAAGAGTAGCGCTTAGCATCCGATCGGCTGGCCGCAATTTGGACATAAACTGTTGTGCATTCAGCCACGTAAAGTATAAATACGTCAGTCTTGGCCTTGTATCAAGTGCAAGGCACACAAAGGACCGAGACAAAAGAAGAAACGAAATACAACATAGGCATCTTGATCAAGGGGCTGAGAGAGGATGAGAGGCATTAGTCCTAACTGGAGGTATGCCGCTACGTGACACTGACAGTTGTAAACTCTGCTAATACATTTCATCACTTACAAATGTATCATCATAACTAACATTGCCTCCAAAGTGTTATATCACCACTAATCGATCTTAATGAATTACGTGCAGTCAGCCCTCACTGTTCGCGAGTTTGTGTTTTGCGGGTTTGCAAATTCGCTGCGTCGCGCCAAGAATAAAATAAAAAAAATAATCTAAAATTTCCAGAACATTCTAGAAAGTTCTAGCTCCCCATTACAATGTTTTTTTGCTAATAAAATAAATTCCCACTAGCGAAAATGAACCATATCGTAAAATAACATTTAAAATGCGTGAAAAGTAAACAGAATTTTTTCATTTCTCA
Organism: Reticulitermes speratus; assembly: GCA_021186555.1. Taxonomy (NCBI): domain Eukaryota; kingdom Metazoa; phylum Arthropoda; class Insecta; order Blattodea; family Rhinotermitidae; genus Reticulitermes; species Reticulitermes speratus. The sequence goes on from JAJKFL010000009.1 coordinate 5,050,269, forward strand.
TTTTCATTATTTTGTGGTTAAATAATTATAGGGGATTTTTAAGCATAAAAAGAAATATTAAAAAAATTATTATTAATTATATATTTATTATAATATATATATATTTATTATATAATTTTTGTGGGGGAGGCGTTTTGATTATTCGCGGATCTTCGCTTTTTCTCAGGAGTCTTGGAACCTAACCCCCGCGAAACACGGAGGATGGCTGTAGTGACGTTTCGTCCACACCAGACTTAGACGGTTTACCGCTGTAACTAGGTAGTGACATTTCGTTCATTACGTGTGCAGTTGTTAGAGAAAAGGATTTTTTTGGTTAAAGGCCCCGCAGCAGATGCTACGGACGCACCGCAGCCTTCAGGCTTATTGTGTAACCCTGATGAAGATGATTAGTTTTTTTTCTCGTTTTTCCTTGTAATAGAGCACTGGTGTAATGAAATGACATGGGAAAACCGAAGTACTCGGGGAAAAACCTGTCGCAGTGCCACTTTGTCCACAACAAATCCCACATGGATTGACCCGGGAACGAACCCAGGCCTCCGCGGTGAGAGGCCGGCGACTAACCGCCTGAGCCATAGCACGGCTATAGCTCGGTCTTTAGGAATTGGTAACGATACGATATGCAATAAACTGTCACATGACTTTTGACTCTGTTTTGGTCCTAAGCCTAGCAGTATAAAATAACCGAAGCCTATTACCAGAAGATTAACTTGCATTTCGAGTTGAAATTAAAATCTGATTTATTTGAATTAGTAAGGAGGGTTGTAAAGGAAAATATTTGATTGTTGATGATATTTGTGTTGTGTTAAGAAGCGGAAGTCCACGCTGTTTGTAATCCTAGTCGTCTTGTACAAACGTCAGATGGCTTTGTCTATTGTTAATTCAAGATGCAGTAGGGGCGCGGGAGGAGGCGGGATATTAATAAATGTTGCATTCATATGGCGCATTTATACACATGAATTTTGTCTTCGTTTTACATTAACCATAAATATACCCAAACCAACTTTATAGCCTTCACGACACATTGCCAGCATTGCTTAATGTTGCATGTTAATTAAAAATTAGTTTCGTGTTTCATAAATATAATATATAAAAAATATATGGATTTTAAAAGTCGACCTCGTGGTTAGCGTGCTCGCCACTGGACCCCAAGGTTCGCGGGTTCGATCCCGACCGAGGTCGATGGATTTTTAAGGGATAAAAATCCGGAGCACCACTTCCTTCGGAGGGGAAGTAAAGCCGTCGTAGATTTACGGCATGTAAAAGAACCTTACGGGCATGAATAAAAATGTTTGCGTAAGCCAAATTGCCACCATTTTCTCACCCAAGTCTCCTGACTGCCTGCCAGATGGCTCTGGCGGCACATCAGGATCGATAGAAACAGTAGCGCGGCCAGTTGACCAGTCACCAACTGCCACGAATCGCACGACTTAGTAACCTCGAAAAGAGGAGACAAGAGAGGCCCGGCCCATAAAGGCTGTTGAGCCATGGTTATTATTATTATTATGATTTTAAAAAAAATAATTATTCTTGTACAAGATATGTTGAAATATGTGGGAGTCGGAGTAAACCTCTACTCATTATTAACCTCCGTTTACATTAAGGTGAATGGTTAGCTCACATCCCGGCCGCTTTATACACTGAAAAAGCGCCCCCTCTATCTATCGAATAGGGAGCTTTGCGGTCTCGGAGACTTTGTGGACATTTTAGAGAAGAAAACTCCTATTTCCCCTGCAGGGAATGGCAAAAAAATCTCGGTCACCAGTCCGTAGCCTAGTCACTATACCGACTGAGCTACCCCGTCTGATGTTGTTACATTTTTAATAATTAAATTGCAAAATTAAGATAAATTTGTCGCACTGTTTAATTGAGCACTAAGACATGACGAAGTAGGGAAAAGTGGGGGTATAGCGCCATTTGTTCTAACCTGTGCAACTAGATAGAAGTGTGGTTCGTCTTCAGAACACAGAGCCCGTCTGGAAGCGGTGGAGCAGATTTCTGCCCCACAGGGAATGAGATCCGGAATAACTGAGACACGGTTTGGTATTATAATTCTTTGATAACGGATGTAATTTTGTATTGACAAATGTGGCAGTCCAGTAGCTCATTTTAACGACTAGATACGGGCTGAAGGGAACAAATTCGACTCGCTGCAGCCATAGAAATTTCTTTCTTTTTACGTTCCCTCCCTTTTGCAGCAATGTCGTGAAATTATTTATGTTATTTATTTAGTATTATTTGTACTTTGGCATGAGATAAACTTTTTAAAAGCGCGTACCTTATAGTAATAATAGGTCAAAATATAAATTTAAGACTGACATGAGGAATCTGAAAGCTTTAAGCTTGCATACTTATTTAGTGTGACATGCACTCGGCCTAGGCTTCCCGTTGCTCCGCGCAGATAAATGTCTCCAAATATCGACGTCGCCTCTATTAAATCAGAAAATAGCCCCCATTAGTACCTTTTGACACAGTTTACAGCACTTCAGCTCCGGTACTGCTAAATTTAAATTAATTTATTACATATCCATTTCCTGTTCTTATTTGTTCTTTTTCTTCCAGGCATCATATTTCCCTTCTTCCTGATTTCTTGCTTTTATCCTTCGAATCAGAATATTCTGTCTCGCTAGACAGAGGTATTTCGTTGAATTCAGTAGGGGATAATTTACTGCATTGCATTTGTTACATTTCGATATGTATTAATTATTTTTTGTGTATATGTGTTTGATTGTTTGATTATGATGACAGAAGACACAGAAATGCGGGAAAAGTGTTTTAAATACAGGGTGGTGCAAACATTACTTTTACTCTAGAGGCAACAAATTAAACATAGAGTGCCAAGGCCCTTCTGCGCCACTCTGTATATATTTTATGGTACTGGGTTCAGTACGGCTTTAACTGGACGGAAAGGGGGTAGAAAAGGAATAGGGTACAAGGAGATAAAGAAGGATAGAAAAAAAGAGAGAAATAAGCGGTGAAGAATAAATATATGGAGAAAATTGTTACCCTCAATAAAATAAATTTGCGCGCAGGTGAGCACCCAGAATTTTTCACTGGGGAGGGGGACTGGCCGTGGGATATATAAATGTATACTTTAATCTTAAAAATTACTCTATAAAAATCATGTCGTAAGTATAATTAGAACATGACATTGTATATAACTGCATTTATATACATGTAAATATAACTTTATATCCCATGACTCACTCACCTAATTAAATCACAGTGTCTAATTTTGATTTCTTTAATTCATCTGAGATATTTTGAATTTGTTTTATTTTATTTTTCAAAATTCCAATATTACAATTCATCAGCCGATTTCATGGCTGATTTTCGCTGAAGGCAAATCACGTAAAACCTTGATATCAACGTGTCTACAAAATCTGTGTTTTTTAAAATTTCGATTTAGGGGGGTTACAGCCCGCAGCCACCATTGTTAGATGCGCCCCTGCCTGGCCGCGACCACATTTTATAGCTATTAAGTGCAACTTTATGTAGTAAAGTAAAGTTTTCCCTATAACAGGCCATGAAGGCCCAGAGGGGGAGTAGAGGTATGGCTCTACTCATTCTTGACCCCGGCGCTAGTTGGGGGTGGGTGGTCAGCACCACGCCCGGCCGCTTTACCCCCGGAAAGACCCGGTACCCATTGTATAGGAGGCTGGGTAGGCCCCAGGCCGGTCTGGACGTGCAACTTTATATAGACCCCCCAAAATTAAGAACTTTCCATTGAATTTTTTAAAGGGTAACCTTTAGTTTTGTATTTAATGCACTTTTCTGAGAATACGGCCTAGCGTGGGCCAGAAATGACGCACTAACTAACTCGTAAATTGCTGGCTGTTCAGTCCTGTTACACACTTGATGCACGCCAAACTAAATAACGTGCTGGCTGTTCAGTCCTGTTACACACTTGAGGCACGGCCAAACTCATAACGGCTGGCTGTTCAGTCCTTTTTACACACTTGATGCACGGCCAAACTCATAACGTGCTGGCTGTTCAGTCCTGTTACACACTTGAGGCACGGCCAAACTCATAACGTGCTGGCTGTTCAGTCCTGTTACACACTTGATGCACGGCCAAACATCATAACGTGCTGGCTGTTCAGTCCTGTTACACACTTGATGCAGGGCCAAACTCATAACGTGCTGCTGTTCAGTCCTTTACACACTTGAGGCAGGCCAAACTCATAACGTGCTGGCTGTTCAGTCCTGTAAACACTTGATGCAAGGGCCAAACTCATAACGTGCTGGCTGTTCAGCTCCTGTTACACACTGAGGCACGGCCAAACTCATAACGTGCTGGCTGTTCAGTCCATTTACACACTTGATGCACGGCCAAACTCATAACGTGCTGGCTGTTCAGTCCTGTTACACACTTGATGCACGGCCAAACTCATAACGTGCTGGCTGTTCAGTACCTGTTACATACTTGAGGCACGGCCAAACTCATAACGTGCTGGCTGTTCAGTCCTTATACACACTTGAAGGCAGGGCCAAACCCTCATAACGTGCTGGCTGTTCAGTCCTGTACCACACTTGATGCACGCCAAACTCATAACGTGCTGGCTGTTCAGATCCTGTTAAAACACATGAGGCACGGCCAAACTCATAACGTGCTGGCTGTTCAGTCCTTTTACACACTTGAGGCACGGCCAAACTCATAACGTGCTGGCTATTCATCCTGTTACACACTTGAGGCACGGCCAAACTCATAACGTGCTGGCTGTTCAATCCTGTTACACACTTGAGGCACGGCCAAACTCATAACGTGTTGGCTGTTCAGTTTCCTGTTACACACTTGAGGCACGGCCAAACTCATAACGTGTTGGCTGTTCAGTCCTGTTACACACTTGAGGCACGGCCAAACTCAATAACGTGTTGGCTGTTCAGTCCTGTTAACACACTTGAGGCACGGCCAAACTCATAACGTGTTGGCTGTTCAGATCCTGTTACACACTTAGGCAGGGCCAAACTCATAACGTGTTGGCTGTTCAGTCCTGTTACACACTTGAGGCACGGCCAAACTCATAACGTGTTGGCTGTTCAGTCCTGTTACACACTTGAGGCACGGCCAATGGCAGACATGAAGAACACCGCTGATTAAAAAAACTACTGGCATTGGGACACTAAAGTGTTTCGAAGTAACACCTCCTTCCAGTGTCCTTTTTGTCAACCATAAAGCCCATACGGGCAACTTCGTGATTAAACATTGCTTCGCCACAGTGAGGCTTTGGTATCTAACCACCAGGGATACGAGTCGCCAATTCTGCTTTGGACAAAGTGATGGAAAAGAAGCTAGATCGTTGTTCGTGGTATTTTGCTGAGCACAGCCTGTAGTTTTTTAAAAAATGTCCGTCACCCGCACACAGCTGAGGCAGAAATGTTCTTCTCTGCTCGGACGTAAGGAGTTCTACGCGTCTTCCCCTTGCAGTTGATACTTCCAAAAGTGTGATGCCGGAGTGCTGAATGTTTGATGGCCAATCTTCTTGGAAAAGTGTATTTTGTACGCGGGATGGCTGTACGTGCAGCTGACAGTATGAGGAACGAGTGAGAGAGGGTTCTGCTGGAATTGCTTAAATAGCTGTCCGTGGTATTGGCGGTGTTGATACTTCAGGTTCTGTCTTTAATTCCCTATAAGACAGGCAGTGTACGTATAAATGTAACAATTTAGTTCGCGTTCGCGTAACCATTGTTGCTGTGGAAAAGCAATAAGTATTACATATTCTGTGTGTGTGTTTATAGCCTTAGTTATCCAGTATGCGCCGTAAATTTTATTGTCATCTGTGGCCTGTCTGGCTATACCATATTTTTCCACATTATCTCATAAACGACACGATTTTCGGGGAAAAAATTATTGAACATAAAATGTGTGTTTTTGATTTTCTGTACAACTTTTGTCTGAAACATTTCTCATTCTAGGAAGGATTAAATAGCTTATCTTGATTTACCACCGCAATTGTCTGCCTGAGTGTTAAGCCTACATTGCAATTCCATGCATTTTATCCTGTTTCATTTTACGAACAGTATTTTCGTGTTAAAACAACACTGTAAAGAGACTGAAATTTGATATTTATTTATTGCAGTATAATAGTTTATTTAACGTTACTTTCAATAGCTTTCATTCCTGTATAGAAACTAATAATGGCTTGTTGAGTGAGTTTAAAGACTTGGAAGTGATGAGGTCGGCAACTACCTGGACAGAGGTCGGCAACTACCTGGACAGACAGAGGTCGGCAACTACCTGGAAAAGACAGAGGTCGGCAACTACTTGGACAGACAGAGGTCGACAACTACCTGGACAGACAGAGGTCGGCAACTACCTGGACAGACAGAGGTCGGCAACTACCTGGACAGACAGAGGTCGGCAACTACCTGGACAGAGGTCGGCAACTACCTGGACAGACAGAGGTCGGCAACTACCTGGACAGACAGAGGTCGGCAACTACCTGGACAGAAAAACGTACAATATAAAGCCTCAACTACAATAGCCAGTTTTCTGACCCAGATTTGAAAACTGGCCCCCTTAAATATAAAGCAGGACTGCTATCCACTCGAAATGGACTTTCGATCGACATTTATAAAACAAAAGCTGTAAACAAACAAATGAATGGATCATAAAGTGAACAATGAACACACGAGAACATCATTGCACTGCGAGCAACTAGCGCCCAACACAATCGCCGGAAGCTTCTGGTTTTACATTCTGCTCACACGCACATCTCCAGAAGCCTACCGCTGTCCGAACTCTCCCCTCGTTTAAGGTACGAAAGGAGACGGCCAGAAGAGACTGCCTGTGACATGGAGTCACTTGACAACACTTCGATGGTCTTATTGTTTGTTCCTTGTAGTTGTGTCCTTTGCTCAGTACACCTGCACCCTGTAACAAACCACCACGTTAAGCTTTTAGACTGAAGCCTATCTAATTAATATTTAAAACTTTTATATAATCTTCACCGGCATTTTTAACAAATCACAAATACACACCAACGAAATACACTATATTTTCACTTTTTATTCCTTTAACCCCTACATATGTTTCAACCCTTAAAAGGCCATCAGAAGTAAATGTAGATTACGAGCCCCCTGAAGATGCCTTGTAAGGGCTGAAACATATGTAGGTGTAAAGAATAAAAAGTGAAAATATTTCGTTGGTGTGTAATTTGTGATTTAATATTTAAACATCCAGTTGTACGTCACACAAAACACATTCCATCTTTATGACAAGGAAAAATTGGATAATGTAATATGACGTCAAAACCAAATGCACATAAGTGTGTGAAAGTATATTATACACAACTGTATATCTCCTACATGTTTCGCCATTCATGGGTCATCTTCAGGAGGTGCATTACAACGAATACATACATCGAAATATAACAGTTTTTGGAACCAATGCACAGTTATAAAAATAATAAATTTAAAACTAAAGCACCTTCTTGAAGATGGCCACATGAGGGGCCGAAACATGTAGGAGATATACGATGTGTATAATATAGAGTCGAACCCGGTTATAACGACATCGGTTTATGCGACACCTCGTATATAACTCAGATATTCTGTGGTACCAATAATTCCTCACTGTTAACCATAATATTATACTCCTCGTTTATAACAACACTCGATTATAACGACCAAAATATTCATACCTTTCATGACGTTATGACCGAGTTCGACTATAATTTCCTACACTTGTGTGTTTTTGTTGGTTTTCATATTAAATTGCTCAAGCACGGTTGTGGATCATTAAAATCTATTAAAGTTTTTGAGGCAATCGCTTAAACGTGGCCTACAATCACATAAGGAAGGAATATAGTCTGAGGGTATTTGAGAATAGGTGCTGAGAAGGTATTTGGGACAAAGATGGAGGAAGTAACGGGAGGTAGGAAAATAAGTGCATCATGAACAAAATTAAGGAAGCAATATAGTCTGAGGGTATTTGAGAATAGGGTGCTGAGGAAGGTATTTGGGACTAAATGGAGGAAGTAACGGGAGGTAGGGAAATAAAGTGCATCATGACAAAATTAAGGAAGGAAAATAGTCTGAGGTATTTGAGAATAGGGTCTGAGGAAGGTATTTGGGACTAAGAGGAGGAAGTAACGGGAGGTAGGAAATAAGTGCATCAAGACAAAATTAAGGAAGGAATATAGTCTGAGGTATTTGAGAATAGGGGCGAGGAAGGTATTTGGGACTAAGATGGAGGAAGTAACGGGATTAGGGAAATAAGTGCATCAGACAAAATTATGGAAGAATATAGTCTGAGGTATTTGAGAATAGGGGCTGAGGAGGTATTTGGGACTAAGAGGAGGAAATAACGGGAGTAGGGAAATAAGTGCATCATGACAAAATTAAGGAAGGAATAATAGTCTGAGGGTATTTGAGAATAGGGTGCTGAGGAAGGTATTTGGAACTAAGATGGAGAAGTAACGGGATGTAGGGAAATAAGTGCATCAGACAAAATTATGGAAGGAATATTAGTCTGAGGGTATTTGAGAATAGGGTGCTGAGAAGTATTGGGACTAAGATGGAGGAAGTAACGGGATGTAGGGAAATAAGTGCATCATGACCAAAATTATGGAAGGAATATAGTCTGAGGTATTTGAGAATAGGGTGCTGAGGAAGGTATTTGGGACTAAGATGGAGGAAGTAACGGGATGTAGGGAAATAAGTGCATCATGACAAAATTATGGAAGGAATATAGTCGAGGTATTTGAGAATAGGGTGCTGAGGAAGGTGTTTGGGCTAAGATGGAGGAAGTAACGGGAGGTAGGGAAATAAGTGCATCATGAACAAATTAAGGAAGGAATATAGTCTGAGGGTATTTGAGAATAGGGTGCTGAGGAAGGTGTTTGGGCCTAAGATGGAGGAAGTAACGGGAGGTAGGGAAATAAGTGCATCAATGACAAAATATGGAAGGAATATAGTCTGAGGGTATTTGAAATAGGGTGCTGAGGAAGGTATTTGGCCTAAATGGAGGAAGTAACGGGAGTAGGGAAATAAGTGCATCATGACAAAATTAAGGAAGGAATATAGTCTGAGGGTATTTGAGAATAGGGTGCTGAGGAAGGTGTTTGGGCCTAAGATGGAGGAAGTAACGGGAGGTAGGGAAATAAGTGCAATCATGACAAAATTATGGAAGGAATATAGTCTGAGGTATTGAGAATAGGGTGCTGAGGAAGGTTTTGGCCTAAGATGGAGGAAGTAACGGGAGGTAGGGAAATAAGTGCATCATGACAAAATTAAGGAAGGAAATATAGTCTGAGGGTATTTGAGAATAGGGTGCTGAGGAAGGTGTTTGGGCCTAAGATGGAGGAAGTAACGGGAGGTAGGAAATAAGTTCATCATGACAAAATTAAGAAGGAATAAGTCTGAGGGTAATTGAGAATAGGTGCTGAGGAAGGTTTTGGGCCTAAGATGGAGGAAGTAACGGAGGTAGGGAAATAAAGTGCATCATGACAAAATTAAGGAAGGAATATAGTCTGAGGGTATTTGAGAATAGGGTGCTGAGGAAGGTGTTGGGCCTAAGAGGAGGAAGTAACGGGAGGTAGGGAAATAAGTGCATCATGACAAAATTAAGGAAGGAAATATCTGAGGGTATTTTGAGAATAGGTGCGAGGAATATTTTGGGACTAAAAGGAGGAAGTAACGGGGGGTAGGGGGAAAAAAGTGCATCTGACAAAATTAAGGAAGGAATTATCGAGGTATTTGAAAAAGGGTGTGAGGAAGGTATTTGGGACTAAGATGGAGGAAGTAACGGGAGGGAAGGGAAATAAGTGCATCAACAAAATTTAAGAAGCAATTAGTCTGAGTATTTGAGAATAGGGGGCTGAGGAGGGTTTGGGACTAAATGGAGGAGTAACGGAGGTAGGGAAATAAGTGCATCATGAAAAAAATTAAAAAAATTTTCACACCATCAAATATTATCGGGTGATGAAATCAAGAATTCAGGGCTGGACATGGGGGGGAAATGGCCGGGGGAAGAGAA